>CM059192.1:70829771-70875690 GCA_030323885.1 Branchipolynoe longqiensis
CCATGACAGCTTTAAAGGTCCATGACCAGCATTAAAGGTTCGGCACCAGATTTAAAGGTCATTCACCAGAATTAAAGGTCATTCACCAGAATTAAAGGTCATTCACCAGAATTAAAGATTTGTGGCTAGCTTTAAAGATATTTTAGGTCGTGACAGCATTAGATATTCACAAGTGCAATCACACCACTTTTGCCTTCCATTGATAAAGTGTTATGCCTAGTAATAATACATATTTTAGCACTGCGGCACTGGTCTTCTGGCTGAACTATGTGGCTTTAAAACTCATTGACCAGCTGCGAAGGTCCATAGTCAGCTGTAAAGGTGACCAGCTTTAAATGTCCGTGGCCAGCTTTAGCGGGACTGTGGCCAGCTTTAAGGGCCATGACCATTTATAAAGGTCCACGGTCAGCTTTAAAGGCTACTGACTAGCTTTAAATGTCCCTGACCGGCTTTAAATGTCTACGACCAGCTTTAAAGGTGCATGACCAGCTTTAAAGGTCCATGACCAGCTTTAAAGGCCACTGACTAGCTTTGAATGTCCCTGACCGGCTTTAAATGTCTACGACCAGCTTTAAAGGTCCATGACCAGCTTTAAAGGTCCATGACCAGCTTTAAAGGTTCACAACCAGCTTTGACGGTCCATGACCAGCTTTAAAGGCCACTGTCTAGCTTTGAATGTCCCTGACTGGCTTTAAAGGTCTACGACCAGCTTTAGAGGTCCATGATCAGCTTTAAAGGTCCATGACAGCTTTAAAGGTCCATGACCAGCGTTAAAGGTCCGGCACCAGATTTAAAGGTCATTCACCAGAATTAAAGTCATCACCAGAATTAAAGGTCATTCACCAGAATTAAAGATTTGTGGCTAGCTTTAAAGATATTTTAGGTCGTGACAGCATTAGATATTCACAAGTGCAATCACACCACTTTTGCCTTCCATTGATAAAGTGTTATGCCTAGTAATAATACATATTTTAGCACTGCGGCACTGGTCTTCTGGCTGAACTATGTGGCTTTAAAACTCATTGACCAGCTGCGAAGGTCCATAGTCAGCTGTAAAGGTGACCAGCTTTAAATGTCCGTGGCCAGCTTTAGCGGACTGTGGCCAGCTTTAAGGACCATGACCATTTATAAAGGTCCACGGTCAGCTTTAAAGGCTACTGACTAGCTTTAAATGTCCCTGACCGGCTTTAAATGTCTACGACCAGCTTTAAAGGTGCATGACCAGCTTTAAAGGTCCATGACCAGCTTTAAAGGCCACTGACTAGCTTTGAATGTCCCTGACCGGCTTTAAATGTCTACGACCAGCTTTAAAGGTCCATGACCAGCTTTAAAGGTCCATGACCAGCTTTAAAGGTTCACAACCAGCTTTGACGGTCCATGACCAGCTTTAAAGGCCACTGTCTAGCTTTGAATGTCCCTGACTGGCTTTAAAGGTCTACGACCAGCTTTAGAGGTCCATGATCAGCTTTAAAGGTCCATGACAGCTTTAAAGGTCCATGACCAGCGTTAAAGGTCCGGCACCAGATTTAAAGGTCATTCACCAGAATTAAAGGTCATTCACCAGAATTAAAGATTCGTGGCTAGCTTTAAAGATATTTTAGGTCGTGACAACATTAGATATTCACAAGTGCAATCACACCACTTTTGCCTTCCATTGATAAAGTGTTATGCCTAGTAATAATACATATTTTAGCACTGCGGCACTGGTCTTCTGGCTGAACTATGTGGCTTTAAAACTCATTGACCAGCTGCGAAGGTCCATAGTCAGCTGTAAAGGTGACCAGCTTTAAATGTCCGTGGCCAGCTTTAGCGGACTGTGGCCAGCTTTAAGGACCATGACCATTTTTAAAGGTCCACGGCCAGCTTTAAATGCTACTGACTAGCTTTAAATGTCCCTGACAGGCTTTAAAGGTCTATGACCAGCTTTAAAGGACCATGACCAGCTTTAAAGGACCATGACCAGCTTTATAGGTCCATGATGAGCTTGAATGGTTCATGACCAGCTTTAAAGGTCCATGACCCTCTTTAAAGGTCCGTCGCCAGATTTAAAGGTCCATAGACAGCTTTAAAGATATTATAGGCAGTGACAACATTAGATATTCACAACTGTGACCTAATCTGGATATTCAGAGTTTGTACATTTTAAAACTGAACTATTCCCTGAGAGTTGTATATTGCCCAAGGAAGGCTGGAGAGCCTAGGATACGACATAAGGTTAATGTCACGTCAGTAGATATTTAAATGAAGCTATGCTGCGACTTGTTGTGTTAGATTGTGGGCGTGGTGAATAGTTTGACTGGGTTCACCAGACGCAGTGTCGGAATCAGAGTAGAGGGCAGGCTTTCCATGCGGAAGGTCAAGAGTTCGAATCCTGGCCTAGTCAAACCAATGACTTAAAAAATTGATCCTTGTTGCCACCTAGCCTAATGCTCAGCATTATTAGGATAGGGCATGGACTGGTTAGCTCAGTATCAGGATAATGTGACTGGGTGGGATATCGGGTCATGATGCCAGCAGCCTGATTTCCCAGTGGGGCAGCACTACAAAGTCGCCATGAGTGTGCACTGTCACAAGTTAGTACCCGTCCTGATATGACCTTAAATGTTGCCAGGATGTAAAACCCCAACAAACAACTATAACAATTGACGGGGTTCACAAGACATTGCGCATTCTGCAGGTGGATGTGAGCTTGGCGACACTTGGGAAGACGGCGTAAGCTGTTCCTTGGGCGCCATGTTGTAAGGATTGCTGTCACATGGGGCAAAGACGGGACAACAAGGGAGGCCTACCTATAAGAAAAGGCGGTGTTTAAAAATACACCTGGGTGGGCGGGCAGGAGGGAGCCCTTTTGGTAGTAGGTTTGTGACCGCTCTGCTAGCATTAAAGTAGAGTGTGGTGATTAAAGTTGTCCTATGAAATCAACTAAAACAATTATCTAGATTGGATTCTACTTCTTCTACACATAAAACTTAGATACTGGTGCATTTATTAAGTATTTTTTGCTGCATAGAATGGAATACTGAGTCAATGGCTGTGAGTGGCTGTTACAGTGTGCAGGGATGAAAGATCTCGATTTCCTGGGGTTCCGGGATTTTTCCTGTAGCTATAAATGTATACTAATACGTTGTTCAAACTCTGCAGAACTATAAGTGTATACTAATATGTTTAACGCTGCAGCACCATCAGCGTATACTAATATGTGGTGCAGACGCCGCAGCACTATCAGCGTATACTACTAATACATGCTTCAAACGTATTTGTATGAAACCCGACTTCCGTAATTTTCCGCGATTCCCTGACAATACTAAACCTATGAGAGAATATCAGCATTTCCGCTTCCCCCGCAAACCACTTTCATCCCTGAGTGTGAAGCGGGTGGTGCCGCTAACATCGGAGCTGAGATTGGGGAGCCTGGAGCAGTAGATGACTAGGCCAGACTGCATTAGTCCATGAACTGAGTGAGTGATGGGTGAAAGGAGGGATATTCCGGGTTATTAGACTCGTATAATTCTTATACAGCATATGTATACTATCATCATCGACGACCTGGCGGGTGGCCGAATCGGTAGAGCGCAGGCTTCTCGTACGGAAGGTTGGGAGTTCGATTCCCGGTCGGTCGAGTCAACCCAATGACTTACAAAATTGTTACTTATCACTACCTATCCTGTGCATTCACCATTGCTAGAATATGGCAAGGACTCATCATCATCATGCTGTCGGTCGCGATGCGACAAAGACTGGTTTCATTACTTGACTGTCGCTCTCCATTTAGCTCTCTGCTGTGGGAGTGATGTCCATGAGTCGGTCTTAATGTCTCTCAGCTTCAGGTCTCTCTTGATGGTATCCTTGAACCGGAGACGAGGGCACCCTCTCTTTCTGTAACCAGAAGAGTAGAGGATCTGCTTTGGTAGCCTGTCTCATGACATCCTCATGATGTGTCCAGTCCACCGGAGATTCTTTTTGATCAGAAGATCTTCCATAGAGGGCAGCCCTGTCCGTTCGAGTATTTCCTTATTTGTCACTTTGTCCTTCCAGGTTAGCCTCATGATCGAACGGGCAAGGACTAGTTAGGTCAATATGAGGGTAATTTGACTGAGTGAGAAATTGGGTCATGGTGCCGGCAGCAATATACAGTCGCCATGAGTGCACAGTCACAAGTCGGTGCCCGTCCTGATATGACCTTAGATGTTGCCAGGACTTAAAACTCCCAACAAAAAACAAAACATCATCACTATCGTCATCATCATCGTCTGGTTGAATTGGATATTTCTCGTCATTTATCATTTAATAGCTAGACTGTTTATTATCCCAAGTGCTGAGACTGTGAGTGTGAGAGATAATAACACGAAGTTTTCTTTGTCACCAACTCGGTTTGTGAGGGGGGGGGGGGTCGAGGAAGGGGGGGAGGGGGCGCTGAATGAAAGGGTAAAGGGTTGGACGATTCAGGTCGGCGGGGCAGATGTGTGTGTGTGTAGGTGTGTGTGTGTGTGTGTGTGTGTGGCGATAATGGTGGGTGTGTGTGGGTGGGTGGGGGTGCTGGAGGGAGGGGGGAAAGAAAAGACCCTTTTGGAGAAAAGGGAACCCGGCTACTTTAAAAAGTGTGGAAGGAGGGCGCGCAAATTAAAAAAACACCAACCTGTAATTTAAAAAGAAACAAACAAGTAAAAACACACTGGATGCAAAGGTTATCCCTGGACGCTTGGTGCTTGTAATGGGATTAATTTAAGCTGGCTGTATTTTAATTGAGGAGAAGCAATAATAACTGAAACGGAGAGATAGGGAGGCTGTATCTGGTTAATCACCACAATGGGTGTGTTTGGTTCAGCTGCCGGCGTACGCCGCGACGATCTGCTCCTGAAAACTAACGGTGTGTGACTTTTGTGTGGCAATCTTTATTTCTTACTTTTTTTTTTACTTAAAAATTAAAAATATAATTCTAATTTTCTTTTATTAATTTGTTATTTGTAAATATGTTTATTCTGCTGAACAAGTTCTTTTGTCGGTGGCAAAGCACTGGTCTTCCAGCCATTTTCCCATTCGGGATTATTTACACAGAAATGGTATATAGTGTATGGTATTATAAGGTGAGCTAGCAATAGCTGTTGAATATACGATTTTCAGTATGGTGACATACATACATACATACATACATACATACATACATACATACATACATACATACATACGTACATACATACGTACGTACGTACGTACGTACGTACGTACGTACGTACGTACGTACGCACGTACGTACGTACGTACACACATACGTACATACATACATACATACATACATACATACATACATACATACATACATACATACATACATACATACATACATACATACATACATACACACACATCTATTTATTCATTCATTTATTTATTTATTCATTTGAAATTTGCAGTGTTTAACAAACAAACTAACAAACAAATCCCATGTTGTAAAAGTGCTATGTGTGCAATATGTCGTGATTCACTCAATATGTCGCAATTCGGATGAAAGAGATTATTATGCTTTGGCATTTTCAAATGTTGGCAGCAGGGCGCTCATGCCAACATTTGAAGTGCTGTGTGCTCGCTCCGGGAGAGCTGCTCCACTATAGCAGCGAACGAATGCTAGTTTGGAGAGACCATTGTCACAAAGTCCTTTTACCTGAGAGCAGTCGGATAGCTGTCACGAGCAGCTTGCAGCTGTCACGAGCAGCTCGCAGCTGTCACGAGCAGCTTGCAGCTGTCACGAGCAGCTCGCGGCTGTCACGAGCAGCTCGCAGCTGTCACGAGCAGCTCGCAGCTGTCAGCTGTCAGCATCTCTGACTCCTGTACGAAGCAGGGTGAGGGCGTCGTACTAGGAAAGGTTCATGGAAATACTCGAAAGCTTTAGAATAATAATAATATGGGGGGGAAAGAAGAAGAAAAAGAAGAGGAGGAAGAAGAGGAGGAAGAAGAAGAAGGAAAAAAAGACCAACTGTGTGTGCACACAAATTATTGTGCATGCTTTCACTTCAAATATCTCCAGCGGTAGCCATGGTCACACTAACATTAGGCCAAATAACAAAAAGAATTGGTGATCGTCCCCGCCCGTGCCTGAAAAATCGCCCGCTTCTAATTTTTTGGAATTTTTGTAAACTGTTAAAAACGCGTCGGGCTGGTAGAAATTAAACTTTTGAAATTTATTTGAATCGGCTAGGGTTCGAACCCAGGAGTTCGAATTCCACGACCTACCAGAACGGGAGGCAGACACTCAACTCATTCGACCATGGCGTCTGGTTATATATTACATTTATGTCAAAAATATAAAATAAAATAAAATACACCCGCCCGACCCGGATTTTATTTTTCAAAAGGGTGATCACCAATTTAAAATAAAAGAAATTGGCCTTATTTTGGCCTTTCTTTAATGGGAAAAATATGGTGACAAATTCAAACAGATTATTCAAATTTAAGTATAAATATGAGCCTGTCTCAAAAGGTGATAACTCTTTTTTGTTGTAGTCCATTGTAATGATTGACACAAAACAGCACAGAAACGGTTACACTGAAAACACAAGGACATTTGCTTCAAATCAATATGTATTCTATTGGGATTATGAAACATCATGTAAAAAACAGATCAGTTTATCCTGAGCAAATGCATAAGCAGATAGTATGTTGATCGTTACAATGCACAAAGTTTTGTCCCATATTGCTTAGCACCTTTTGAGACAGTCTCATATACACATTTTATTTCTGATATTTTATGGAGACATTACTTATATTTATAGCATTTAAATAGAATTACTCCATAATAAACGTGTGGGTTGCCATGGCAGCTTTCCGGTAGAAAGCATAAAATAGTTGGATACTATGTTAGGTTTTTAATTTAATGTAATAAAACAAATTTAAGAGGAACTGGGAGCCATATAAAGATTCTACAACGGTTTAAATGACATGCGGCCTCTCTATCATCTCACTGTTAGGTTCTATATATGGTGCCTTTGGAGAGGCATGACTAGCCAAGCATATGTTGCCATAGCAACAGTAACTACCTACAACTCCCTCAGGTCCGCCGCCACCCGGTGCGTTTCTGCACGCGAGATGCCACTACTTAGTGACATACAAACTCTAACTTTTTTTTCATCTTATAATTTTTCTTATAAACAACAATAGTAAAAACTACTAATCACAGACATGAATAGCATCACATGAATTGGAACCCTCCTGCAAATCTGTGAGATCGCTGGATCACCAAAAAATACTCATGATTGTATTTTGCAGTAGAGGTGTCATGTAGTGATTATATAAAGAAAACTATCAAATTATTTATTAAAAAAATTAAAGTAGCGAAGAAAGAAAGTGTAAAGCTGCATAGTTTGATGAAGGTATCGACTTTTCAAAAAGCAAAACACTTATCTAGACCTGATTCTACATATCCAACTTAAATACTGGCACACTTGCTAGGACGTAAAACCCCAATAGACAAACAAAATCTTCATAGAATCAGTTTCTTTTTAGATGTTGATTTTTGTTGTTGTAAATGACAAGTGATGACGCGACCAGACACAGGCCCCGATTGTCGTGACTGATATGGTTGACATGGTAAGGGAAATTCAGTTGCGGTATTAAGAGTTTGTTGGTTGTTGGAGTTTTATGTCCTGTCAACATCTAAGATCATATCAGGACGGATAATGACTTCTGACAGTGCACATTTATGGGGACTTTATAGTGATGCCCCACAGGGAAATCAGGACATCAGCACCATGACCCGATATCCCACTTAGTTACATTATCCTGACACTGAGCTAACCAGTCTTGCCCTATCTTATTAATGCCGAGCGCCAAGCTAGGAGGCGACAAGTATTAATTTGATAAGTTATTGGTTTGACTCGACTGGGAATCAAACTCCCGAGGAGGCCTGCGTTCTACCGATTCAGCCACTGGGCCCGGGGTGGTATTAAAAAGATGGTGGAGTGGAGACACTAGGGACTACCAGCCATCGCCTCTGGGCTAGAGACTTGCAAATCCACATGTACGGGTCCTCACGCCATGCTCCATAGGAAAAGTTTAACCGCGTTTTTATCATGTTTTATGTATCAACAGTACAAATGTTGAATGGTAATTTGAATGTATCAAGATTCTGGTAGGTCATTTTCCAGGAAAAAATATGTGACAGTTCAGCTGAGAAAAGTCCTCAAAAATCAGCAAACTTTGAGAGCTCGTCCCTGCTAATCAGTAAATGTCACCCAAAATTAATATAATATGGTTGTTAAACATATTATCTGTGTTTGTGCCAGGCGATTTGTTTGTATGTGGCGCGATTTGAGAGTTATAGCAATTTTTCTGACACTCTCCTCTGCCTTGCACCAATTGGCATTCACGCATCAGCGCAGATGAGATGAGATATCAGGTCAAAAGTCCTGCCCATATAAACCAATGTAGTTACTGTGAGGTAAATAGCCCATGTTTGGGGTACATTATACACCATAACTTTGCTTCTACTTGACATATTAGGTGCATCCATATGTCAAATCTTAGGTCTTTAAGTGCCTATTTTATATTTGAAGTTTTTCTGCAAGTCTCTATCTGGGCCGTCTGAAAGTGTTGATTGACAGTAGTTTGAAGCGGAAGGAAGGAAGCATCAGGGAGGTATATATAGTCTCCTTCTGTAGCAGAGAGCAGTGTAAAAGGCTGAGTGGGAGTGGGGGGGTGGAGACGCCAATAGTTGGGGGATGTCCTTCGAGATTGCCCAGCATGATATTGGACGTATTCGACTGGGCCTCTATATTCGCATATCAAAATATTTCTTTACAAATTCCTATTCGACTGGGACCGGAAGTGGGTTTCTATACGTGTCTTGTGGCTCCATCCATAAGGTCACATGGTGTATTTCAAGATGGCTGATATGGAAAGCTTGAAAGATTCTGTCGCTTCAGCCAATCAGAGCTGTTCTTTTCGATTGCAAATGGCTGCCGTCTATGGGGGAAGCCATTTGCAATGGAAATGAACAGCTCTGATTGCTTCTTTTCGATTGCAAATGGCCACCCCCATGCACAGCAGCCATTTGCAATGGAAGACAACAGCTCTGATTGGCTGAAACAACTGAAGCCATTTGACTGGTCCTCTTTGCATTCGAAAACCTAGTTCACTGCGCATGTGGGCAGAGCCTAAATCTTGCGGGTAGCGAGGTCCCAGACGAATGCCTCCATTGTCAGAGGAGACCGGACTAGAAACTGGGTATGTGTATGTGTGCCGTCTCCCTGTTTGTGTGTGGGTGTGTGCACATGTGCATGTGCATGCATGCGCATGAAATTCAAGTCTTGTTCCTATGGGTAATTTATTCCATAGTAAGCATATTGGAAATTTATGCGAGCTTCTTAACTCATCATCAGCTTTTTCTGGTTAACTATTCTCCCCCTCCCACCCCAACACTCAAGTGTTACTGGGTGTTATAATTATACTGGAGTGTGTGTACCTCATTTAACCATGGTTTTCCATTGGTATGTAGCTTATACAATAAAACCTCTCTAACAGACCACCTCCACAGATCAACCACTCCCCTATATCGATCGCTTTATTTGGGTCCCAAACGATCGCCCATACAATACCATTGTAATGATAAAAGAAAACTCCCTAAACCGACCACCTGCTTAAATGGACCATAGAATGTTGGTCCCATGGTTGGTTGATTTAGAGGATTTACTGGATGTGCCTAGTTTGTCTAAACCTAATATGCTGGAATTAACTGATCGTTTTATTTTGTACTGTGTAATTTAACCAAAGAGCCTTTAATACTAAGACGGCTCAGCCTGTACTGTGTAATCAAAATGATCAAACCCACCACTTGGTGCGCTGGCTGTTCTCTTGGTTAAACACTTGCTATATTATATGTTTAAATGTATATATGAATGTGAAAGATGTGTGATGATGGCGATGATGATGATGCTGATGATGATGTGTATTTGTTCATAGCAATTTCATATTGATGTGTATTCATACTTACCTATATCATGTATAATATAATTGGGAGAGATAGGAGTGAACCGTCTGAGTATTATAGGGTCTTTGATTTAACGCAAGCTGTTCAGTGTCTTCTACGCCTACATTGGTTATAGCGGCATTTTCCAAGTCATGTCCTTCTATTGTCAATGACTGGACGCGGTGGCCAAATTGTTAAGAGTACTGGCTGGCTTCCTGTGTAGAATGTGAGGCAGGATAGGACAATAAGGACTGCCTAGTGGCCCAGGGCACCTAGTTTACTAGGTCAGGCAGGGGAAGTTCTTAGTGACCTGCCTGAACAGGCAAATCATTCTTTTTCTGATCTGCAATAGCAGCTTTCGGTTTCAATTGGCTGACTTCGGCTTGGGCAAGTAGTTTTGCCACTTGGGCAAGTAGCAAATTTAGTCACTTGGCCAATTGGGCAAGTGCGGAAAAAAGTTACTGTTCTACCCTGTCATGGGTTTGAAAACATGGCCGAATCAAGCCAATCACTTACCAATCATTGACTTGTCACTACCTAGCCTGGCACCCAGCATCACTAGGACAAGACAAGGACTGGTTAGTTCAGTATCAGGATAATGTGGCTGAGTGGGATATCAGGTCATGCTGCCTCATGGTTGCACTTCGATTGTCGCCAAAGTTATGTCAGTTATCTTAAAAGTCAGTATGGACTAAAGTAGAAGAGGCTATAATTGTCAAACTGAGGTATTTAAAGTTGCAAAGCCTGATGGTTTTGAGTTTCTGTAAACAAATTTTATGTTGTTCATTATAATGAACCTTACTTTAGTTTAAAGTAATATTCAAAGTAAGTTGAAACACGCTAATTCTGGCATGGACGTCAACACTGACCGTAGGCTTCAACAGTAACACGTTCTATTAAATGTACCTAGTATTCCCTTCTCTGCGGCAAAAGTATGAACAATTATTTTTAGTTCTCAAGGGGCAGCACTATAAAGTCACCTTGAGTGTGCACTGTCACAAGTCGATGTCCGTCCTGATATGACTTTAGATGTTGTCAGGATGTAAAACTCCAACAACCACAGGTTCGAACCCTGGTCGAATCAAACCAATAACTTTAAAATACTTGTTGCTTCCTAGCCAGGTGCCCGGCATTATTAGGAAGGATAGGGCAAGGACTGGTTGGCTCAGTGTCAGGATAATGTGACTGAGTGGGATAGCAGGTCATCGTTCTGGTTACCTGGTCTCCCAGTGGGGCAGCACTATAAAGTCACCATGAGTGTGCACTGTCACAAGTCGGTCCCTGTGCTGATATGACCTTAGATGTTGCCAAGACGTAAAACAGCAACCAACCACTTGTACCCTCCTCTAGTTCATAGTGGATGGGATTCTGAGTTGTGTGTCTTTTTAGATGGGAGTGTTTCGGGGCTGTTGCCGTTGCGCGTGGCTAATGATGTCAATCACGTGATAACGAGCAGCACGCGTGTTTTAGACAATATCCAAAGTAATTGAAGAGCAAAGTAATTTTGCACTGCAAAATCGTTCCTTTTTGATGCATAATAGTCAGTGTGCATTTAGTACTGTTATTGCGTAATAGTTATAGGACGGTCCACAAGCAGCAATGTTCTTCACAATCCTAACGTATTATCGATAGTGTTGAGTACTGTTATTGCGTAATACTTATAGAACGGTCCACAAGCAGCAATGTTCTTCACAATCCTAACGTATTATCGATAGTGTTGAGTACTGTTATTGCGTAATAGTTATAGGACGGTCCACAAGCAGCAATGTTCTTCACAATCCTAACGTATTATCGATAGTGTTGAGTACTGTTATTGCGTAATAGTTATAGGACAGTCCACAAGCAGCAGTTTTCTTCACAATCCTGATGTATAATAGATAGTGTTGAGTACTGTTATTGCATAATAGTTATAGGACGGTCCACAAGCAGCGGTTTTCTTCACAATCCTGATGTATAATAGATAGTTTGAGTACTGTTATTGCGTAATAGTTATAAGTCCACAAGCAGCAGTGCTCTTCGCAATCCTGACGTATTATAGATAGTCAGCGTTAAGTTCAGACATTGCGTCATTAATAGTTATAAAATGGTTAATAAATAGTGTTATTCACAATCCTGACGTATAATAGACAGTGAGTGTTAAGTACTGTTAGAGCGGGACATAGCTCAGGCAGTAGAGTGTCCACCTGTGAAGGTGTGGGTCATCCGATCAATCCTGCTCAGTGGTCCACAACTGGTTCATCAAAGGCTGTGGTATGCGCTGTCCTGTCTGTGGGAAAGTGCATATAAAAGACCCCTTGCTGCTTATCGGAAAGAGTAGACGATGAGGCAGCAGCGTGTTTCCTCCAAAGAAATATGTCAGAATGACCATATGTTTGACATCCAATAGCCAATGATAAAAATCAATGCGCTCTAGAGGCGTCGTTAAATAAAACAAGCTTTCCTTTGAGTACTGTTATTGTGTAATAGTTATAGGATGGTTCATAAACAGAATTCTTCACAATCCTGACGTGAAATGGACAGTGAGGGTTAAGTACTGTTATTGCGTAATACAGTAAAACCTCCCTAACCGACCACCTCCAGAGATGGACCACTCCCCTATATCGATCGCTTCATTTGGTTCCCAACAATACCATTGTAACCATATTCTAACTCCCTAAATGGACCACCTCCCTAAATGGACCACTTAAAGTCGGTCCCAATGTCCGTCGATTTAGAGAGGTTTTACTGTAGTTATAAGATGGTTCATAAATAGCATTCTTTACAATCCTGATGTAATAGACAGTGAGTGTTGAGTACTGTTATTGTGTAATAGTTATTGGACGGTCCATATAGAGCAGCCACAATCCGAACAATGTTCAAAAGTGGGATGGGCCTGAGGTAAAAACCATGTTCAGATTGCTTTTCGGACTATTAAGTCAGTCACATTTGATGTGGTGTTTTAATGTTAGGATTAGGGATTATGGAGAGGTCAAACCTGTGTTAGGATTGTGAAAACCATTGACATTTATGGACTGTCCCGTGACTGTTCAGACGACACTGATTCATTCACAGCTGACCTGCCATTATATACTTATGTAAGGATCTATACGCACAGACAGTGTGCCCCAGAGTGGTACATCCTAATTCTCTCGCACCTTCCAACAAACGCCTGTACAGGTTTTGTCCTATATAAAGGATTCACCCGGTACTCGCAGTACATGGGAGAATACCAACCCTATATAAAAACGGTCGAAAATGCGGGGGAAATGAAATGAGAGCCTAATTTCACAATGTAAGAAGCAACAATTATTCTTTACATATGTGTTATTATTTCCCCGCTACCTTTGAGTTGAAAAATTTAATAAAATATCTAGTTTAATAAGATAAGATTCAAAAGTGAAATCGACAGCCTTCATTTCACCAACTCTGTGCCTATATGGGTAGCCATTTGATACTGGAGCCACAGTTTCTAGTTCCTATTCCATACTAAAGCTATTTTCGCCCATATTTACAGTACGTTGTCCTTCACCCGTGTACTACAAGCACCGGGTGAAGCTTTTATCTAGCTTTGTCCATGCAACCAAAGCTCTCCAAATACAGCGCAAAACACAACACAACACACCTTGCATATACAGTAAAACCTCTCGAAATCGACCGACCTTAGGACCGACTTTAAATGGTCCATTTAAAGAGGTGGTCGGTTTAGGGAGTTAGAATATGGTTACAGTGGTAATGTTGGGACCCAAATGAAGCGATCGATATAGGGGAGTGGTCGATCTGTGGAGATGGTCAGTTAGAGAGCTGTTACTGTATTATATAAATATACAGTAAAGCCTCTCTAAATCGACCGACATTGGGACCGACTTTAAGTGGTTCATTTAGGGAGGTGGGTCGGTTTAGGGAGTTGGAATATGGTTACAATGGTATTGTTGGGACCCAAATAAAGCGATCAGTATAGGGGAGTCGTCGATCTGTGGAGGGGTCGGTTAGAGAGGTTTTACTGTACTTGGAATGATCGTACCTAGGAATATACTGTTTTCATACATTACTCTTTTCTTGCTATTCTTTGTCAACATTTTGGTTTTAACATCCCCATAGTTTTAGCATGCTAAACACTAAACGATAGTCACCAAATTGAGGGTCGGGTTGTATTGGTTCTTCCTAGCCTTTCACACAAAAAAGAAAGAAGAAAGACAAAAACCACAGTCCGTTAAAATAAATGTATATGGGTCAGGATCATGAAAAGAGGCCAATTGGGGAAAGTTGTCGGCGTCGAGCATGGATGTCAGCGTCGATTGGTATAATTATAATTTAGCATTGACAGAGGTGTTGGAAAGTCCTTAAATTTATCCTGAATGTAAAGGTCGAGAAAATACAACATTATTTGTTTCTAGGATAATTTAATATAAAACAAAGAAATGCACGAGACTTTAAAAATTGCGATGCTGACATCTGTTAAAGTTGTCGGCGTCGATCATTGGATGTCGGTGTCGATCAGTATAATTATAGTTTAGCATTGACAGAGGTGTTGGAAAGTCCTTAAATTTATCCTGAATATAAAGGTCGAGAAAATATAACAACCTTATTTGTTTCTAGGATAATTTAATATGAAACAAAGAAATGCACTACAGTTTTAAGAATTGTGATGCCGACATCTTCAATTGACCACCGATTGGCCCGTTTTCATGAGGCTGACTCATAAATAAATATATAAGCAAAGAAAGTAGACTTAATACAACAACCTTACTGGCAGGACTCATTCTAAGACGGTGTACAAGAAAAGTGGCACATTTAGTTAACAGTTTTCCTGTAGTGTATATATAGGCGTTGGCGTTTCCTTAGACCCTTTAGAGGCGCGTTTAGTTTTACAGAACGACACTAGGCGGCGCCTGTGTCTAGCCCACGCCAACCTGTATAAAGCATTCGTGATGGCTGGCAGTTACTTGCTAAAGTGGGGACAAGAGATGGTGGGAGGGGGGCCGTTTCAATAATCATTTCGTTATACAATTTAATTAATTACACACGTCAGTATCAATATGGTGTAGTGACAGTTCCAGGCAATGTGCGCGCGCATATTCAGCAGTGATGACCCAGAAAATTATGAATATGGCAAATATATATACAATATAATTTAATTTAACACACAAGAGCAATCCCAAATGACTCAACAATTTCGACTTGTGGGCGATAATTGGGGAGGCTGGCAGGCGCCACGGTAGGGTTTCTCGCGGGAGAAGCTGAGTTGTCGTCTGCAAGGGAACGACGAGCTCCCAGAGACCCGGAAGCTTCACTTGGCGTCTGAGACCACTGAGAGGAGGAGAGAGACGCTGAATGGTGGCTGTGTTGGCTGGTGGTGGTGGTGGTGGTGGTGGTGGCGGCGGGTGCCTGATTCAAATGTCACTCATTGCCCTACAGCTGATCGACGTGACGGCCCGCCACACGTCACACACCACACGTCACACCCTACATCACACACTACATCACACACTACGTCACACCTCACACCTCACACACTACACGTCACACCTCACACATCACACACTACACGATACACACACTATACATGACACTACATGTTACACCACATACCGGGCGCGCTGGCCGAATCGGTAGAGCGTGGGCCTCGCGTTCGGCAGATCGGGAGTTTGGTTCCCGGTCGAGCCAAACCATTGACTTATGAACTTGACACTTTTCACTTCCTAGCATGGCGCTCGACATTAGGAGGATAGGGCAAGGCCTGGTTGGCTCAGTGTCAGGATAAAGGATAATGTGACTGAGTGGGATATCGGGTCATGATGCCAGTGGCCTGATTTCCCAGTAGAGCAGCACTATTAAGTCACCAGGAGTGCGCACTGTAACAAGTCGGTAGCTGTCCTGATATGACCTTAGATATTGCCAGGTTGCAAAACTCCCAACAACCAACAATGTTACACCACACTACACACTACACACTACACACCACACTACACATACTCTTCTTCTTGGTTGTCCGTCGGTGGCGATGACCACAGTGTGTGGTGAACTTGTTGATGGAGTCTAATTTGTGCTCGGAATCTGTGGTGGCACGTTGGACATGTGTGTGTACAAGCTGCAGTCAGACAGTCTGGTGGGTGAAGGAGACGATTTTTCCTCTGCTGCCACGCGCACACGCCACACACACGCCACACACACTACACTACACACACTACACCACACACGACACCACTATTCCACACACACTACACCACACACGACACCACTACACCATACACACTATACTACACCACTATACCACACACTACACAACTACACTACACCTGACACCACACACACTACACCACACACTACACCACTATATCACACACTACACAACTACACCACACCTCACACACCACACACTATACATGCTACACTACACCACACACTACACCACACACTACACCACACACTACACCACACACTACACCATTATTCCACACACACTACACCACTATACCACACACACTACACCACTACACCACACACTACACCATACACTACACCACACACACTGCACACTACACCACACACACCACACACCACACCACTATACACACACACTACACCACACCTCACACACTTCACCTCACACATTACACGTCATAACTACACATGGCACATGATACGCCACACACACAGGCCACACCACACACTTACTACCTACCTACTTACTTACCTACCTACCGACCTACACACACTGACACTGACACTCCATAGCTACCTGATTCCCCACTGCTGCACTACTGCACCACTGGTTAGCAAACACAGCGGCTCCCGTATAGTATTAGTAGCAGTGGTGCGGTTTCTAGAATGTATTTGGATATTCAGGTGGGAAAATGTTGTGTGGGTGGTGGGGGGGGGGGGGTAATTAACCTATTCCTGGACACACAAAAATCACCGCAAAAATAAAACCCGGAAAAAAACCAATTGGAATTAGTAAAACCTCTCTAAACCAACTTTAAGTGGTCCATTTAGGGAGGTGGTCGGTTTAGGAAGTTAGAATATCCTTACAATGGTATTATTGGGGCCCAAATAAAGCAATCGATGTTTATTCGATCGGTGGAGGTGGTCGGTTAGAGAGGTTTTACTGTTAGAGAGGTTTTTTGTGTGTCCAGGAATAGGTTAACCTATTCCTGGACACACAAAAATCACCGCAAAAATAAAACCCGGAAAAAACCCAATTGGAATTAGTATTACATGGTCACGAATCTGCTACTCCAACAAAGTGTGACTACACAGTAAAACCTCTCTAACCGACCACCTCCACCGATCGAATAAACATCGATTGCTTTATTTGGGCCCCAATAATACCATTGTAAGGATATTCTAACTTCCTAAACCGACCACCTCCCTAAATGGACCACTTAAAGTTGGTTTAGAGAGGTTTTACTGTGTTTATTTTTACTTGTGGTGTGGTTGAAAGGCATGTATATGTTGTGCGTCGATGGGGGGGGGGGGGGGGGGGGGCAAGGGTGCCTGGTGACAGGAAGAAGCCTGAAGAGATGTGGGGGTGTTTGGGAGGGGGTGGGGATCGGGGGGGGGGTGGAGTTGGATGACTCATACCAACCCAGAATGCTGTACATACGCATGTTATACCCCTGTCACACTACGACGTAACGAGCTAACGTAAGCCTGACGTGATCACATTTGGTCATTATGTTGTCGTATGTTGGGTTACGTTATTATGACGTCATACTGACGTTATACTGACGTCGAGCTACGTCATGTTACGTCGTGTTACATCGGCGCGCGTCAAGGTTTTAAACCTGTTCAAAACTTTCGACGTGACGCAAACGTAAGGGTTTACGTTCGCCGTACGTTCTGTAACGTTCAGTGAACGTCAATGACGTTAAACCGACGTTATTAAAATGTTAGTCACTACGTTCCACTACGTTGACCCACATTAAACCCGGTGGAAACGTCCATGCGGCGTAATGGGAACATCAGGATAACGTCAGGAGAACGTACGTTCAACGTACTTCAACCTTTCGCCATCAGGTAACGTAGTTCTGGCGATGGAATAATGTTCATAACGTTCCGTGAACATAATGAAGTTGTCCTCTCTCGTTGAATGACGGTATCACTACGCTTTACCGACGTTACGATCTCGTCCACTACGCTGCATCCACGTTCAACTTATGCCCAAATTTGCATACTACGCCGAGAAGTTCAATGTTCTTCACGTTCTCCCTACGCTGACGTCATTACGTCGTAGTGTGACAGGGCCATTACGGCGGACCATTGGTCTTCTGTAAGTGGGCTTACTTTGTCCTGTAATAGTCTTATAAGAAAAGTCACATAATGTCGGAGGACATTACTCCTGACCTGGACAGACATTGCCACGTTGCTGTTCACTGTTCACTCCTCTTACCAAGCATCACAGTAGAAAAAAACAAAAAATAAGGGTAAAGCTAAAATTCCATAGACGCGGTATGCGGTATGCGATGTAGATACCCATGCCAACCCCCAATAGCAGATGTCTACTTTTTGTGCTGGGGTGTCGTTAAACAACAAAAAAAGCGGGGAAAAGATACCCTTGCAATTTTGGGGGTTTTTGCTCCAAATTTGTGAAGAAAAGGCAAACTTACTGTTTTCTATGGCAAACACATTCACATTCACATTCCCACCGATCGATTCATTTGCCGCATTCGCAATCGCATTCGCATTCGGACACATGAACCCACTACTATGCTTTTCGATTTTTTGCCACATTCGCATTCGCATACCGCATATATGGAGTCTTATGGGGCTGTCACACTACGACCTATGGCAGCGGCGTATGCGTAACGTCGCAAAATCATTTGAAAATGATAATAGGTCGAGATACGCCGACCTTTTTGCACTCCAGCGACGTATAAAATGTACGCATAGCGTATGCCTGGCGTATGGCTACCATATCCCTACCGTATATCGACGTATGCAAAGCATATGACGACGTATACTTGGCGTATTGGGACAGTTGGAGGCGACAGGACCAGCGTATGAGTAACCTATGCCGACGTACCCATAGCCTATGCATAACCTATGCATAACCTATGCTGGCGTACATCTAGCGTATGTCTAGCGTATGAGAAACGTATGAGGCATAGGTTGAAAATTTTGAACATGCACAAACATTGTTTTGGCGGCTCGACCTATGCCGACGTATGACGGCATATGAAAAGCGTATACAACCTATGCCTAACCTATGCGTAACGTACGTCGGCGTACGATGGCGTATCGTTCAAAAATCAAATACGTTTGTATACGCTGAGGCTATACACCGTAGTGTGACAGCCCGTTTACAGAACATTGTGAGTAGGCCAGAGACACCCGGAGCTGTAGACCTGGAACCTCTCACAGAATTGCTGTAGACCTGGAACCTCTCACGGAAATTGATGGGGTTCCACTATAAAAGGAAAGATTCTTTTATTTAACGACGCATATAGAGCACATTGATATTAATCATCGGCTATTGGACATCAAACATATGGTCATTCTGACATATTTCTTTGGAGGAAACCCACTGCAGCCACATAGGCTACTCTTTCCGATAAGCAGCAAGGGGTCTCTTATATGCACTTTCCCACAGACAGGACAGCACATACCACAACCTTTGATGAACCAGTTGTGGACCACTGGTGTGAACGGAAAATAACCCAACCTGCAAATGTGTCACTGAGCAGGATCGGTCGGATGGGTTACGCTATCAAATAGTACTGAACTAATTTTAGGCCCATAGGCCACTAATTCTAGAAAAGGATTATAAATAAACACTTCATTTCAATAAAATTCTATTATAAGTGAACAATTAACTGCAATAGAAGTGTATTATGAATTAAGACAGTACTGTAATAGAAGTGTGTTGTAAATAAACACTCCTTCACTTTACGAGAAATGCATTATAAATAAACAATTAAAACTTCACTGCAATAGAAGTATATTATAAATAAACCAATCCACTATAGTACTAATAGAAGTGTATTAAATAACACTACACTGCAATGGAAGTGTATTATAAATAAACCAATACACTATAATACTAATAGAAGTGTATTATAAATAAACCAATCCACTATAGTACTAATAGAAGTGTATTAAATAACACTACACTGCAATGGAAGTGTATTATAAATAAACCAATACACTATAATACTAATAGAAGTGTATTATAAATAAACCAGTCCACTATAATACTAATAGAAGTGTATTAAATAACACTGTACTGCAATAGAAGTGTATTATAAATAAACCAGTCCACTATAGTATTAATAGAAGTGTATTATAAATAGACCAGTCCACTATAATACTAATAGAAGTGTATTAAATAACACTGTACTGCAATAGAAGTGTATTATGAATAAACCAGTCCACTATAGTACTAATAGAAGTGTATTATTTAATAACACTGTACTGCAATAGAAGTGTATTATAAATAAACCAATACACTCTAATACCAATAGAAGTGTATTATTATTTTACCTCGGTATACAGCCTCAGGCTAGCCTCAGGCTAGGGAGAAGGAAGCACATCCGGGTCCAGCAATTAGCATAAACAACTCACGATTGGAATTACGTTTCGTTGGGTTGCTCCCGCAAATTTAGTCTACACACAAGCAAATACGCAGTAAGTATAATAAAAACTGTGGTTAGCTTAATTATGATGCATTATAGCATCGTTATAGAAAGTTCAGAACTTTCTTTGGTCCTTTTTGGACTAGTTATGTCGGTTATAAAAAACCAAGGATAGAACGCTCTAGATTCCTTCTCGAAGGAACGAAACCGATGCTTAGCGGTTCTGTCAACACCCGTGTGAACATGGGTAGAGATGTGGGCTTTGCCTCATATCCTGTGGAAATTCTCTCGGACTCTAATAGAGAGTGATGTTGGAGATGCTCCTGGGTTTCTTTTATAGACTCCCCACAATATTTTCAGGCGTTTCTCCGAGTTTCGTAGCATTTTCTCCAACCTGCTGGCGTGGTATTCGCAGGGGGGAGAAGTGTGCGGCACAGACAGATGGGCGAGCCGATACACTGGTCCCGACCCCGCGTAAGATTTGGGCTTGACCCACAATCCACGCACAAATTTAGCTTATTACGCCTGTGTTATAACGGTCTAAACACGTTCTCTAACACCACTAGATGTCCAATTACGTTTTAAACAACAAAATTGTGACGTTTATAAATACCGAGACTGACCAACATGTTTGGTTCCAGATCCCGATGGCCACGAAGCGGAGTAAGCGCGTGGCAGCAGCAGCCGAGGGACGTGCTCCCAGGGCATCGGACGAGGAGTACGACTCCTCGCCAGTGTTGTCGGCAATGCCCTCACCACAGCCCGGGGCGCATATACTCTCCGAGCGGAGGAAGAGACAGTGCCTGATGGCCCCACAGTTCCTGACTGGGAGGCTCGGTGGACGGCTATGGAGAGTCATATTCTGTCTCTCAAACCACCGCTGTCTCTTAAACGACATAGGCCGGAGTTCCAAGATGAGTCGGACTGGGAAGACTTCTCAGAGACAGACTCGGCGATCGAACCGAGGGCTCCTCCTCCTCCTCCTCCTAAACGGAGTAAGAAAAAGAAACACGTTACTTCTTCTGGTGATGACTTCACCAAAGAATGTAACAAGACCGGGCTTCGCAAGAAGCGAAAGACCAAGTCCAAGAAGAAGAAGAAGAAGAAGAGGAAAGATTCTTCTTCTTCTGATTCCTCCACAGATTCTACTTCCACGGAATCAGACTCAGACACACAATATGCTACCATTGGTGGCAAACTGTCTAAGAAGGTGGAGAAGCCGAAAGCTAAGCGGGTTTAAAACTACCACGCTTATGCGCGAGACCATAAATGGTCATTTCCGTACCTTCAAACCGGCGGAAATCATCTCCAAGTTAGGAGATGAATTGACGGGGATTAAAGGTGTCCCCAACTCCATCATTAAAGAGATGGATCGAGATGTTAGCATGACGGAAGACCGTAAGAAATTTGAGAGCGTGTTACACATAGCGCATACGGCGGTGCTCGGTACGTTAACGGCCATCACTCCGGTGGCAAATCGAATGCAAAGAGAAAATAAGTTCTCATCTTTGGCAAAAACCATGGACAAAGGCATTGCACTGTTAACAGCGGCAGGTAATTACTTGTCCTACCGGAGATATGAGAATGTCTTTAAGTCGGTTTGCAGAGACGCTGGCAAAGAGGTGGCCCGCTCAAAGAAGGTCACGGACAATGATGGGAAAGAGTATACGCTCTTTCTGGCCCCAGAGCCGATCAAAGGGAAGCCTTTGGACAAAACGAAAATGTTTGGCGGCCAACTACAATACCTCTATAAAGAGGTAGAAACCGCAGCGAAAAGTGGCAAAAATATGGATGGCAAAAAGAAGCAGGAAGCCCCACGCTTCAAAAGGTCACGAGGGGATTTTCGCCCACGACGGCTCGGCAGAGGTTCCAGACCGGGCTCACACTTCAGCCAGTCTTTCCGGGGCCGGGGCGCCCGCCCAGGCTGGACCGACAACACCGCACGGCCACTGGGCCGCGGCTTCAACTCCCCGAGACCCTTCCAAAGGGGCGGGTCCAAGTAGAGGCCCAAACACAGACTTTACAAGTCCCCGTCGCCTCTAAAACCACACAAATTGTAAGCAACTTTGTGGCTGGGAATATTCATAATCATATTTCTGAATGGGACCAAATTACCAGTGACCAGGATATTTTACAAATAGTTAAAGGTGTTCAAATTCCCTTCATACAAATACCCGTACAAGGGAGAGTTCCGTTTCCCTATCAAATTGAACAAATTGAACGAGAGGCACTAACTGAACAGGTAAAAATTTTTTTTGACAAAGGCATTATCCAAAAGGTTACACATTGCCCTGGAGAGTTTATTTCAAACATCTTCTCGAGACCCAAACCTAATGGGGACGTTCGAATGATTCTGGATTTAACAACCCTTAATAAAATGATAGAATATCGACATTTTAAAATGTTTTCACTAGATACGGCACGAGACCTTATTACACCAAATGCGTGGATGGCTAGTGTTGACTTACAAGATGCATATTACACAGTTCCCATAGCGGAACAACACCGGAAAGTTCTCCGTTTTCTTTGGGATAACCAACTCTATGAGTTTACCTGTATGCCAAATGGCTTAGCTTGTGCCCCTCGTTTCTTCACTAAACTGCTTAAACCTGTTTTCTCACTTATGGCACGGAATGGTCACATAATGTTTCCTTACATAGATGATTCCTTTATAATGCCGTCAACACACATTGGTTGTGTAAACGCCGTTTTGGATTTATGTGCATTACTCACTAAATTGGGGTTTTATGTACATCCGCATAAGTCAGTGCTTCAACCAACAAAACAACTTAAATGTTTAGGGTTTATTCTTGATACACAGTCCCTCACAGTGTCGATAACAGAACAGAAATTAACTAAGTTTATGACCACAGCGACCCAGCTTCTTAAGTTACCGAAACCTAAGATTAGACAGGTCGCAGTTCTTATCGGGATAATGATATCATATGCACCCGCTATTCTATATGGGAAGCCCATATTAAATCTCTAGAAATAGATAACAATTTAGGATTAGCACGCACTAAAGGTAATTTTGAACGAAAGATGTTTATTTCTGAAGAAGGATTACAGGATATTCAATGGTGGATGCAACATATCGCAAATTCACCCAATCCAATCCGCATGGCGGAACCAAATACAGTGATTACCACTGATGCTTCGTTAGAAGGGTGGGGAGCCCATCGTGATGGGGTAGCAACAGGAGGTAGATGGCTACATGATGAAGAGTCAGATCACATTAATGCGCTCGAGTTGCGTGCTATTTATTTGGGTCTACGTAGCTTAGTAAAGATACCTAAATCACAAGTTAGAATACTAACTGATAACACTACTGCTATGGCATATATCCGTAACATGGGTGGAACCAAATCAAAGCCTTGCAATCGGTTATCTAAACTGATTTGGAACTGGGCACAGGCTCAACAAGTCTGGCTGACTGTAGCGCATATTCCAGGGTGACAAAATACATTGGCAGACCATAAGAGTAGAAAATTCCACGACCATTTAGAATGGTCACTGTCAACACGTTTGTTTAAGTTCATTTGTGCAAAATGGGGGACACCTAAAGTTGACTTGTTTGCATCACAAAATAATAATAAGTTACCCTATTATGTTTCTTGGCATCCCGAACCGGATGCTTGGAAAGTTGATGCATTTACTATTACCTGGGAAAATAATTTTTTCTATATTTTCCCACCGTTTAGTGTTATCAGCCGAGTAGTGAGAAAAATCAGCATGGAGGGGACACACGCCATACTGATTGTGCCCGATTGGGACACGCAACCTTGGCTGCCAGCAGTTACACAACTGGCAAAAGAACATATACGATTCCCAAGAAAACCCGGGAACCTAACGCACCACGGACCGCTAGTGGTTCACGGCGATGTGTCAGCGACACCCCTATTGGCATTCCTTTTCTAAGAAAACAGCTGCAGCAATTTGGTTTAGACAAAATTACGGAAGATAGGATAGTAGCTGATGCATGGAGGCCAGGAACTGTTAAAATGTACACAACTTATTTAAAGAAATGGGGTGTACATTGTTTGCTAATGAAAGTTAAGCCAACAAATCCAACAATTGCACAAGTAGCTCGTTTTCTTCGTTCTCTAGAGGATGGACTAGGATTTGGGGCGGTCAATGCGGCAAGATGCGCATTATCAATTATATTACCTAGAATTGACGGCGAAACAGTTGGTAAACATTATGTCCTTCGTTATTTACTTCGGTCAATTTATCAAAGGAATCCTCCAAAACCAAAGTATAGTCGCTTTTGGGATGTTTCTATAGTATTTAAGTTGTTCCAGGCTTGGCCTCACAACTCTTGGTTAGATATAAAACAATTTGGTTTTAAGGTCGCGGTCTTGTTACTATTATGTATCCTTAACGGGATTAGAAATAGACAAGAAACAAGCTACGTTTGATTTAGCACAATTGCTCAAATCAAACACGCTGGGTGACCCTTTATCTACGGTTCACTTAGACTACTTCCCAAATGATCGTAAATTATGTGTTGTGTCAGCCATACGGGCTTATATATCCAAGACAAAGGACTTACGTGCATCACAACAACTATTAGTGAGCTTCATAAAGCCACATAACGCAATTTCAAGAGACACCCTTGCCAGATGGACAATCAGGGTGTTGAAATTGGCTGGAGTGGATACAGGCAAATACTCTTCCCACTCAACCAGAGGTGCCATGGTTTCCAAGGCATGGTTGCTCAGTATTTCTGTAAAAAGAATACTAGCGCACGCAGGCTGGAAGACGGCTAAGTCGTTTGCAAAACATTACAACAAACGACTAGAAAAGCCTACCGGCATTGCAAAGCGCCTGCTCACCAACTAACAAGAATAGGTGAGAACAAAAACTTTGAATGATACAATTACTAATACAATGACACATAAACATGTTATAATAAGAATGAATGAAATTAAGGATAAAAATGAATTATGTAAAAGTCTCCCTAGCCTGAGGCTAGCCTGAGGCTGTATACCGAGGTAAAATAGTATAGTTATACGAGTCTTACCTGGGTATAGATGATGGATAACTGTTGTTTTCCCGAGGTATAAGCCTCGGGTAGACGTGGGCTAGGGCCCGCCCACCACACCCTACCACGTCTATTCCGTTGGTGTACCATTACGGGAAAATCATAGTATCCATTGTATTGAAAGATCATTTTTATCCTGAGTAAGTAGGTAAAGATTGCTGGACCCGGATGTGCTTCCTTCTCCCTAGCCCACGTCTACCTGAGGCTTATACCTCGGGAAAACAACAGTTATCCATCATCTATACCCAGGTAAGACTCGTATAACTATACTAAATAACACTACACTGCAATAGAAGTGCATTATAAATAAACCAGTCCACTATAGTATTAATAGAAGTGTATTATAAATAGACCAGTCCACTATAATACTAATAGAAGTGTATTAAATAACACTGTACTGCAATAGAAGTGTATTATAAATAAATCAGTCCACTATAGTACTAATAGAAGTGTATTATTAAATAACACTGTACTGCAATAGAAGTGTATTATAAATAAACCAATACACTCTAATACCAATAGAAGTGTATTATTAAATAACACTACACTGCAATAGAAGTACATTATAAATAAACAAGTCCACTATAGTACTGATAGAAGTGTATTATTAAATAACACTACACTGCAATAGAAGTGTATTATAAATAAACCAGTCCACTATAATACTAATAGAAGTGTATTAAATAACACTACACTGCAATAGAAGTGTATTATAAATAAACCACTCCACTATATTACTAATAGAAGTGTATTATAAATAAACCAATACACTATAATACCAATAGAAGTGTATTATTAAATAACACTGCACTGCAATAGAAGTGTATTATAAATAAACCAGTCCACTATAGTACTAATAGAAGTGTATTATTAAATAACACTACACTGCAATAGAAGTGTATTATAAATAAACCAATACACTATAATACTAATAGAAGTGTATTAAATAACACTACACTGCAATAGAAGTATATTATAAATAAACCAGTCCACTCTAATACTAATAGAAGTGTATTAAATAACACTACTGTAATATAAGTGTATTATAAATAAACCCATCCACTATAATACCAATGGAAGTGTATTATTAAATAACACTACACTGCAATAGAAGTGTATTATAAATAAACCAGTCCACTATAATACTAATAGAAGTGTATTAAATAACACTGTGCTGCAATAGAAGTGTATTATAAATAAACCAATGCACTATAATACTAATAGAAGTGTATTAAATAACACTACTGCAATAGACGTGTATTATAAATAAACCAGTCACTATAATACTAATAGAAGTGTATTAAATAACACTGTACTGCAATAGAAGTGTATTATAAATAAACCAATCCACTATAATACTAATAGAAGTGTATTAAATAACACTGTACTGCAATAGAAGTGTATTATAAATAAACCAGTCCACTATAATACTAATAGAAGTGTATTAAATAACACTACACTGCAATAGAAGTGTATTATAAATAAACCAGTCCACTATAATAATATGTATTATTAAATAACACCGCTGCAATAGAAGTGTATTATGAAATAACACTGCAATAGAAGTGTATTATGAATTAAAACTTCACTGTGATACATATGTGGTGTATGTGTGTCAGCTATAGCTGTCACCTGTCATGCTGGGTCGTAGCCTGCATGCTTCCTGACGTATCAGTGGAACTCGCAATGCACGTATTAGTGCACGGATTGGTATGGAGGCACCGACCCAGCATGCCAGGTGACGGCTATGGGTGACTTGGTGGACGGTAGAGGTGGTGAACACACATACACCGCATATACAGTATAACCCCGTTAAACCAAGCTCGGTTAATCCAAACTTTTTTCGGCGGCCTGGCAAAATACTACCATTTATCATATAAAAAAGTTGGTTAAACCAAAGTCGGTTAAACTAAATTATCAGTTAATCCAAACAAAATTGTCGTACCCCAGGCCACTTCCGGTATGGTTAAACCAAACTTTCATGTGGTTATAAGGTCATCTGAGACGCCACCGACTTTTTTATATGATAAATGGTAGTATTTTGCAGCTCCACCAAAAAAAGTTTGGATTAGCCGATCGTTTGGTTTAACTGAGCTTGGTTTAACGGACTTATACTGTATATACATACAAAACAATAATCAAAGTGTCCACATACGTTGTATATTATATTCATAATGCACCCACATTTTTGCAAAGCCAAGTCAAAGTCTAAGCCAAAGCTCGGTTAAACCAATGATTAGTTAATCCAAGCAAATTTCTAGGGTCCCTTCAAGTTTGGTTTAACAGGGTTATACTGGATATCACAGTGAAATTTTAATTTATAATACACTTCTATATAAGTATATGTATGTAATATATACATGTATAGAAGTGTATTATAAATAGTATATATATATACATAGCTACACATACACCCACACACACAAACAAATACACATGTGCACACATACACACCAACAATTACACACATGTGCACATACGCATATAAACACAGACATACAGATAGGCATACACAGACATACATACACACACATAGACACACATACACACTTACACACACATACACATACACACCAACAATTACACACATGTGTCCCGTCCTGATATGACCTTAGATGTTGCTAGGATGTAAAACAACAACAGACATACAGATAGGCACATACATACATACATACATACATACATACATACATACATACATACATACATACATACATACATACATACATACATACATACACACATAGACACACACAGACATACACACCAACACAGACATGCAGATAGGCACATATATACATACACACCCATACCTACATACATACATACATACATACACATAGACACACATACACATACACACCAACAATTACACACATGTGCACATACGCATATAAACACAGACATACAGATAGGCATGCATGCATACATACATACATACATACATACATACATACATACATACATACATACACATCGACACACATACAGACACATACACACCAACAATTACACACATGTGCACATACGCATATAAACACAGACATACAGATAGGCATACACATACATACATACATATACACACATAGACACACATACACACACATAGACATACAAACACATACAAACACACATACAACCAACAATTACACATGTGCACATACGCATATAAACGCATAGTCAGATAGACATATACATACACACATACATGCATGCAAACATACATGTATATATACATATGTATACATACATACATACATACATACATACATACATACATACATACATACGTACGTACGTACATAGAGTTAGTCCCTGTAGTCCGACTTGTCTGCTGTATACTGTAACTAGATGGTAAAGGGGTCGTCACACTACATACATTGCATAACCTATATATTGCTACAGACCATGCCCTGTCCCGATATGACTTGAGCTGTTGGTAGGACGTGAAGCAACATCAAACAAACTATAGACCGTGCCTATGTTATTGTTAACGCATCTACATTACTATTCTGCCTAACTGGTATTTCTTAAAGGTCACATACACGTTAATGAACGTAGTGGAGGCTAACGTAGTTGAACGTACCAGGATCCATACTTCTCCGGTACGTTCAACTACATTGAACTACGTTCAACTACGTTATCCTCCACTATGTTCAACTACGTCCCCTAATGTGTATGTGACCGGGCCTTTAGTCTCACCGTGTCATAGCAGCGATAAAGTCTTCATCGTCACAATGCAGCATTGAGCTGGTCCTTAAACAGTCACTGTGGAAGTGGGCGCGCTGTACAGGTATGAGTTGTTGTTTCACGTCCTAGCAACATCTAAGGTCATATCAGGATGGGTACCGACTTGTGACAGTGCACACTCATGGTAACTTTTTAGTGCTTCCCTACTGGGAGACCAGGCCACCAGCACCATGATGCGATATCCCACACAGTCACATTATCCTGATACTGTGCTAACAAGTGCTATTAATGCCGAGTGCCAGGCTAGGTAGCAACAAGTATCAATTTTATATGTGATTAGGTTGACTCTGCTGGGTCTCGTTTAACTCCCCACCTTTCACATGGGAAGCCTGCGCTCTATCTATTCCGCTACTGCATCCGCTTGTACAGGTGTGATGAATATGTATGGCAATGTATGCATATGTATTAATATGTATGAAAATGTATGCATATGTATGGATACATATGCATGCATATGGATGCATATACATGCCTATGTATTCATACGTATGAATATATAGCATGGGGGTGATGAAAATGGGAAATATTGTGCCTAGAGCGGGACTCAAACCCACATCTCTTTGCATTCCGGGCCAGTGTGCTAACCATTACACCACCTAGGCTCCCTGATATCAACACACTACCCACGCCTACCTGTCTATGCGGCTCCTTGCCTGAGAGGTCAGTGCAGACCACTACACTCGTCCCCCTGGAATTGTAAGTCTTTTAATGCTTACAATTACATACACACAGGCAAGGCAACAACACACTTAGATACACAGGGTAGGTTCAACAACTATACAACGCGTAGCTTGTACAGAATCATGGTCACGCAACCAGTGTAATGGGGGTGATGAAAATGGGAAATATTGTGCCTAGAACGGGACTCGAACCCACATCTCTTTGCATTCCGGGCCAGTGTGCTAACCATTACACCACCTAGGCTCCCTGATATCAACACACTACCCATGCCTACCTGTCTATGCGGCTCCTTGCCTGAGAGGTCAGTGCAGACCACTACACATATGTATGAATATGTATGAAAATGTATCAAATTTATGTATCCATATGAGTACGTCTGCATACGTATTTGTGTGTATGAATATGTATGAATATGTATGAATATTTATAAATATGTTTGAATATGTATGAATATGTATGAATATGTATGAATACCTATGAATACCTATGAATACATATGAATACATATGAATACCTATGAATACATATGAATACATATGAATACGTATTCATATGCATACTATCCACGCACTTTGCTGAGTGATGTGTCGTCGGGTGGAGTGCAGAATGTGGGGTGGGGTTGTAGACAGCTCGGTGCCAGGCCCCCGCCGCCCCACCCGCCTCCACCCGGCTGAAGACAGATATACACACGCACCGTATCGTGTGGCAGCTCACCCTTCACAGGTTGATGCACAACAGCGACAACTTTCACCTCCGTGTGCATGTATGGTTGTGGAAGATGGCGTGGGAGGGTAACATCCCAGCTTCATTTAGCAAATGTATATATTACATTTGCGTGTGTGTGTGCGTATGTGTGTGTGTGCGTATGTATGTTTGTATATATATACATGTATGTTTGTATATACATGTATTATATACATGTATGTTTGTATATGAGACTGTCTCAAAAGGTGCTAAGCAAAATGGGACAAAACTTTGTCTATTGTAACAATTGACATACTATCTGCTGATATGCATTTGCTCAGGATAAACTGATTTGTTTTTTACATGGTGTTTCATAATCCCAATAGAATACATATTGATTTGAAGCAAATGTCCTTGTGTTTTCAGTGTAACCGTTTCTGTGCTGTTTTGTGTCAATCGTTACAATGGACCCCCAAAAAAGAGAGTTATCACCTTTTGAGACAGGCTCACATATATGTATGTATGTAGTATGTATGTACAGCTACTGGACCAAATATCCGGCAAACTTGGAACTGAAAGTGGCCCTGATTTCTAGATTTTCTGTTTTTCTGGAGACATTCTAAATATATATACTTAAAATATAAAATAAATAATGAAAAGACGGGATGGCCAAATGAGTTAGAGCGTCCGTGTACCCGTCTTGATCTGACCTGATATGTTGCCAGGATGTAAAACTCCAATAAATAATCAACCAATCATACAAGGATGAGTTCATGGTACACAGTGCGTTAATTAAGCGTGTAGTAAACTCGTATATAATATATTGGTCAATGGAATTTATGCTAGGTACACACCTACCGTTTTTCCGCACCCACCTACCGTATACGATCTAAAACTGCCCAAAAGTCGTGAGGTGTGCACTCCCCTAGCACACCTCCCGATTGCGATTCACGACTAAAAACTCATTTTTAGGGCTAAAACGGTAGGTGTGTACCTAGCTTACGATTGCGATTCGCGATTCGAAAAAGGAATTGGCCTGTTTTCAGTTTTAAGCGGGTCGGGTCGAGTCGCGAGTTTTAGTGCGCGAATCCTATACGGTAGGTGTGTACTTGGCATTAGACCCAACAGTCTGCAGGGTCGCTCAGCATCAGTTGTTCACTGTGTTCAAAGTTCACAAGCACTAGATTGAATAACGGTGTACCATAAGCACACACATTGACTAAGGCATATATATATATATGTGTGTGTGTATATATGTGTGTGTATATATAGCGTGTGTGTATATATAGTGTGCGTGCGTGTGTGTGTGTGTGTGTGTGTGTGTGTGTGTGTGTGTGTGTGTGTGTGTGTGTGTGTGTGTGTGTGAAACACGACCATAGATATATGTTCATATATTATATCAAAGACAATGTACGATAAGACGTGACTTGTGACAGGTTGTACAATTTTCCCATATTTGAGATATGGGCTATGGAGAACTATTGTATAATAAATTGCAAATGGTCTACATAATGGTAGATGGTATGTACAACCAAAGGCGTACAAGGTATATGTGGTGTTGGTGATCCATTACTAATTAAAGATAGAAATTGTATATCAACATAGATAGTCTGAGAGGGTCACTTGTTGACATGTGAGAGAGTCTTTGGAACTCTCCTCACATACCCCTCCCCCCAAGTGTTATTTATGGATCACTGCACACCAGACACAACAGGGCACTGTAGCCAGACATAACCATGCCTTGGTTACAAGGATATTGAATGTTCATTGGTTAATATAAGAATGCCTGTTGGTGATTGGATGATTTGGTCATGTGTACACCACCATCTTGATTCTGAGACTATATATATGTAATAAAGAAGGGAGTCTAACTCTCCTACCTTTCACTCTATATCTGCTTTCCTTCCTTGCCTGTAGTGATTTCCTATTAGCCTATCTATACCACTCAAACTGCCAGCCGCCGACTTTTACAAAATGGCGACCAGAACGAGTTGAAACCACCGGGGTTGTGAACCTACATGATACAATAGTAAGTAGTGACTACATTGACTGTGGCTTAATATATTTCGGTGGTGTTTCGGTAGCATTTTAATTGAACTATAAATTTAATATTGACTAGGACTGTATGTACTGTATTTAATATATTAGTGACTAGGAGTTAAATTAACGCACGGGGTGTTTTAATTTTGGCGTTAGGGACTAGGGCTATTTATATTTTTTTTATAGACGATATCGTTGACTAGTATTATTTTGACTTTAGTTTTTATTATTAATGCTATTGTAATGGCCCACGGCCCTCCGACTCACCCTTTCTCACACGAAAGAACACCAAGATTCAATTCAGTGTACGCTTCACCTGGTTTATTGAACCCTCTGCTCTCCGCGGCGTCAGTAGTTGTCTGACCCGCCCCCTGACTCGCCAGATCCCACATCGACTCTATAGGTGTGTGTGGGGGGGTGGGTCAACCACACGCAGTAGAGGTCAGCCCAGTTGGGGTCTGACCGGTGGTGACCCGTGCCGCCACCTAGCGCAGTGTAGTGGTACTGCGCTGGTGGCGTCGTAGTCTCCGCTGCTACCGCATGATAGTAGAGCTCATGTTCAGACTACTACACTATTCTAAATTCTAAAAAGAACTTTTTACTGACTTCGACTGGTAGTTGATGGGGTGGATAGGTTAGTTTTTCTTCTTTTGATTCTCCATTCTTTTACCTTATTCAGGGGATAAATTAAAGTAAATTGTTTTGTCAACGAGTTTCCGACGAAAGTGTCAATTCTTGAGGGAGACATTAGTCTTTGACATCGATATTACTGTAATGTCGCATGTCTGAAGCCTCGTGTCACCGGTAGAACTTTTTCATTTCGGACTACTTTCGCTAATTTTCTTTAACCTTGGGGTAAATAGAAGCGTATTAATATATACGGGAGAGACTTTTCACTTTCTTCCCGCATTACTGGCATATCTCTCGGTTGGATACAATTCTTTAGATTTATTTCTACCACGCTTTAAACAACACACTAACAATGCCTATAACACGCCTCAAGGAGGATGCACTGCATGAGCAATTTGGCTTGTGGTTTGAAAGTCAAGTTGAACTAGGTGTTCTTAGTGCTGATTTTGATAAATTGGAAGCATGGACAAAATTTATGGCTGATAGCTTAGAAACTATTACTGACAAAAATGAAGAAAGAATATTGCAAATTACTGAATGTACAGAGGCTAGTAACGACAGGGAAGAGCGTAGAGAAAGTCGTGAATTAGCTAGTCTAGAACATAAAAGTAATGACACTAAAATAAGAGCTCTTAAAGCCTATGGGAAGTCTGTACCAATGCTGGATGGGACTGACAGAGGTGCGCTGAGAGAGTGGGTAGATCTTATTGAGAGGATAGGAATGCTTGCAGATGTTTTGGATTTAGATTTAATTCGCTTCGCACTTTCTAATGCAACAGGTACACTGCATGAAGTGTTATTCACTGCCTTCACAACTAAGGGTGCTAAGTCATGGGATGATATCAAAGAAGAAATTGCTAAGACATTATTAACAGCAGATGAGAAAACTCATTTAAAAAGTGTGGTAATGACAAGGGTACAGAATGAACGTGAGACAGTAGTGGCGTATTGCCAAAGGTTTAAAACAGCTGCTAGTAAGGGGTGGAAACTGCCTTCTGCTACCTTGGGGACTGACACCTTCAAAATTTTGCTATCACGATTTCTTGATTCATTGTTGGATGACAACACTATGTGGTATGTAGAAACCAATAGACCAAAATCATTGGAGGAAGCATTTAGTCTAGCTATATTGAGTGATAGGTCTGTATTGAGACAACAACGACGTGTACAATTAAATATGACTAGTCAGGTAGATAGTCTGAGCTTTAATTCTTCTAAATTGTCAAAAACAACTGCTTCCGGAGGGGTTCACACTAGTTCAGGAACAGCAGTAGAGAGTCAGGCTCTAAAATCGCTCCAAAACGAGGTAAAATCACTAAGAAAGTGTGTAGAATGCTTAACGGTAGCGGGTGATAAATGTACACATGCAGATATTCATTAGGGAAATGTTGCATCACCATATGGTGCCGGTTCTTATGCTACGGGCGGACGTCTTGAGTCGCCGCGCAAAAACATAGCGCCGAAGGGTGGGGTAGACGCTGTATCTAAATTTAGATCGTGTTCAGTCCCACAGCACACGGGGAAGCATGCGCTGTCAACGCAACAGCGGGGAGACAATGACAAAGCGACACCGGCTGCGCAGGCGCTGTCGTCGATGTCTAAAAAATGGACAACGGTATCGCCAACGACAGCCTTCGGCTAGTGCTGGTCGACGGGTACTCAATTGTTACTTATGTAATGGATTGCATACAATGAAAGATTGTCCACATCTGAAATTACTGCGTAGTAACATGAACACTACTGCTTCGGGAAACTAGAATGCGCACTTGATATTCGTTCGAGTATTAATATTGACTTTAATCAAATTAAATTAATTTGTCTTGTAGACTCAGGTGTGGCTAAAAGTTTAATACATGTAGATCTATGCATTTCAAAATTTGGTAGATATTGGAATAGCACATAGGCAATTGTATCCGGGTAGTAGATTAAGGTCACTCACAGGACACTTAATTCCTACTATAGGTATTGCTTTCATTAATGTTTATGATAAGTTATGTCCTTTATTTGTAGTTGAATTATTGGCCTTTGATTTATTATTAGGCACAGATGTAATGGACATATGTAATGCTGAGATTTGTTACAGGAATACATTTGTTTCCTTATGTGATATTGTACATCCTTGGAATAATTTGGAAGTAGTTAACAGTACAATAGCAGGAATAGTTCTCGAAGTAGACTATTGGAAAAAGCATTTTCCCTTGTTATTTCCTGATTCTAATGAAAAACTTAAAGCTATTAAGGTAGTTGAAATGCATATAGACATGGGTAATGCATATCCACTAAATCAAAGACCTTATAGAATACCTTTAAGTCAGAGGCATGTGGCAGAAAAAGAATTAAATAAAATGTTAGATGATGATATAATTGAAGCTAGTTGTAGTCCTTGGGCTTCACCAGTTACTTTAGTGCCTAAGAAAGATGGTACTATACGTCTTTGTGGTGACTACCATAAATTAAATGCAGTTACAATTAAAGATGCTTATCCTTTGCCTAGGATACAGGACATTTCTGATCAATTGCATGGTGCTAAAATCTTTACCGCCATTGACCTTAAATCAGGGTATTGGCAGGTAATGGTAGATGAAGATAGCAGACCTAAAACAGCTATAAACACTCACATGGGATTATTTCAATTTAAGCGTATGCAATTTGGATTAACGAATGCACCTGCAGTATTCCAAAGAATGATGAATGTAATTTTTGCGGAACATTTAGGTTGTCTAATTTATTTAGATGATATTATTATTTATTCACCAGATGAAGAGAGTCATGAGAAGGATGTGACTAGTATATTGACTATCTTGGAAAATAACAATATGACTATTAAAGAATCTAAATGTGAGTTTCGAGTTACTGAAGTAAAACTCTTAGGTTACGTTGTATGTTCAGCAGGACTGAAACTGGATCCTGAGAAAATTACTGCAATAAGAGATATGGCTTCACCAACTAGTAAAAAAGAAGTAAGACGTTTGTTAGGATCGGCAGGATATTATAGACAATTAATTCCTAATTATGCTGATGTTGTCGCTCCTATAACTTATTTAACTAGTAATAAATGTAGTTTTGAATGGACTATGGAATGTGAGATTGCATGGAATGAGACTCATGTGACAGGGTGCACTTATAGTGCTGCCTCACTGGGAAATCAGGCTGCCGGCACCGTGACCCACATGGTCACATTATCCTGATACTGTGCTAGCCAGTCCTTATCCTGTCATATTAATGCGGAACACCAGGCTAGGTAGCGACAAGTATAAATTTGATACGTCATTGGTTTGACTCGACTATGATACAAACTCTCGAAGTTCCGCACGGGAAGCCCACGCTCTACCGATTTGGCCACCGCATCCGGTTTGATCAAGACAATGACATTGGATAAACAGAATGTAAACCATCTTCCCCATTCTTCCATCTGTAGACCATCTCCTAGCCGGATATGTTTCATGTTGGTTTTTGGTGGGTTTTTTAAAGTTAGAGGGTGTATGTGTTGTATGTACCTCATTGGCCTGTCCTGATATGACCTTAGATGTTGCCAGGACGTAAAGCTCCAACACCCGACCACCCTCATTGGTGGAATAAAACGGCTACCAATCCAAGCTTCCAAATCGCATGCAGACATTATGTGATAGTTAGTATTTTAGTTGCTGCATTTAAAGCTACTTGAAGTACTTCATCAACTGCTTCTACATTCACCCTCAATGACTCAGTCCAAGACCAGACGGGATGGCCGAATGAGTTAGAGCGTCCGTCTCCCGTGTTGGTTGATCGTGGGGTGGTGGGTACAAACCCTGGTCGAGTCAAACCAATGACTTAAAAATTGATACTTGTTGCTTCCTAGCCTGGCGCTCGGCATTATTAGGATAGGGCAAGGACTGGTTCGCTTAGTGGCAGGATAATGTGACTGAGTGGGATATGAGGTCATGGTGCTGGTGGCCTGGTCTTCCAGTGGGGCAGACCTATAAAGTCACCATGAGTGTGCACTGTCACAAGTCGGTACCCGTCCTGATATGACCTTAGATGTTTGTTTGTTTGTTTGTTGTTGTTTTACGTCCTAGCAACATCTAAGGTCATATCGGGACGGGCCTTAGATGTTGCTAGGACGTAAAACAACAATAAACAAACAAACTCCAAGTCAGTTAGAGCGGTGTATATGTTGTAGCTCATGGGTGGAATATAATGGCTATGAATTCAAGCTTCTAAATTGCACAGAGGACATATCAGGGACCCAGCTTGCGATTTTCAGATGGTACACACACTTTTTCGGTGATGGAATGAAACGTGATGGATTAAAATGTGATGGATTAAAATTCTATAAAACATCATAATTTAATTGTTGTTAAACATTTGTAATCTCAGGTGGTACGCAGCTGCGGAAGCTAGACCCCTGCATGTTATTATTCTTATAGTAAGTAATTCAACTACTGCAACTAGCACTACCTCACCGGTTCCCATGCAGAAGGTCGGGAGTTCGAATCCTAGCTGAATCAAACCAATGACTTATAAAATTGATACTTGTCGCTACCTAGCCTGGCACTTGGCATTAATAGGATAGGGCAAGGACTGGTTGGCTCAGTGTCAGGATAATGTGACTGAGTGGGATATCGGGTCACGGTGCTGGCAGCCTGGTCTCCCAGTGGGGCAGCATTATAAAGCTGCCATGCAACACATCAGGCTAATCTGACTGTGGGATATCAGGTCATGGTGCAGGCAGCCTGGTCTCCCAGTGGGACAGCACTATAAACTATAAAGTCACCGTGAGTGTGCACTGTCACAAGTCGGTACCCGTCCTGATATGACCTTAGATGTTGCTAGGACAAACAACAAACTAACACACTAACTTACCCTCCCTTAATTAAAGTAATCTGGTTCTTTTTTAATACCACCAAGGCTATTCAGGCCAAAGACATGTCAAAACTAGCCTAATTTGTAAAGCTTTGTGTGTTACCAACAGTCAGGTATGTGGTTAGGTTTGTTTGTTTTGTTGTTGTTTTATGTCCTAGCAACATCTAAGGTCATATCAGAAGGGGTACCGACTTGTGACAGTGCGCACTCATGGTGACTTTATAGTGCTGCCCCACTGGGAAATCAGGCCGCCGGCACCATGACCCGATGTCCCACTCAGTCACATTATCCTGACACTGAGCTAACTAGTCCTTGCCCTATCCTATTAATGCCGAGCGCCAGGCTAAAAAGCGACAAGTACCAATTTTAAAGTCATTGGTTTGACTCGACCGGGAACCAAACTCCCGACCTTCCACACGCGAGGCCCACGCTCTACCGATTAGGCCACCGCGGCAGGTAGCCAGGCGTCATAACATCATGTGGTTCAGCAGGTTGGTTGTTTGTTGGAGCTTTACATCCTGCAACATGTAAGGTCATATAAGGATGGGTACCGACTTGTGACAGTGTGCACTCATGGTGACTTTATAGTGCTGCCCAACTGGGAAATCAGGCCACTGTGCCCATGAACCGATATCCCACTCAGTAACATTATCCTGACACTGAGCTAACCAGTCCTTGCCCTATCCTATATAGGGTATTCACGTGATGTCATCAACTGGATGCGCGGCCATTGTGGCGATATCAACCAGTAAACATCCCATAGAGTTTGCCTGGATGCGCAGTGCAAAACGTATATTTCATTCAGAATTAATAGAAATCCAGAACCCTAACCTTATAAATTTAATATAATCTTGTTGTTAAACATGTTTTCCATATGTGTACCAAGCAATTTCTTTCTAGGTCGTGTGGTTTTAGAGATATTTCACTTTTTTTGTATGAAGATTGCTCACGGCCATTGACAATGCATTGAGTTCGCCTGTACGCGCAACGAAAAACGTCAGTTTTAGTCAAAATTAATAGAAATCCAGAACCCTAACCATATAAATTTAATATAATCTTGTTGTTAAACATGTTTTCTATATGTATCCCAAGCCGTTTGTGTTTAGGTCGTGTAGCGTTAGAGATATTTCACTTTTTCTGTATGAAGATTGCTCACTGCCATTGAGTGCATTGATCAGGTTGGGTTTGTTATTGTGGTTGTATCTCCACAGAGGGAACCCACCCACAATTGAGAAAGAAGATGGGAATATTATATTAGTATCAGAGGTTGAGAAGGCTATCAATGATCTAAAGGCAGGTAAGGCTCCTGGAAGTGACCAGATAACATCAGAAATGATAAAAGGACTAGATGAAGTGGGGATTCAAATCATTCATAAGCTAGTAACTGACATCTATGAGACTGGATTTATACCATTGAATATGAATGAATCCATATTTGTACGACTCCCAAAGAAGCTAAAACCAACATTGTGTACTGAGTACAGAACACTAAGCCTGCTGAGTCATATGTTGAAGATGATCCTGAAAATAATTTTACTGAGAAACAGACAGAAAATTGAAGAACAAATCAGTAACGTACAAAGTGGGTTTATATCTGGAAGAGGTACACGTGAAGGGATTTTCAATATGAGAATGATTTGTGAACGTTATTGTGAAGTGAACCAGGATGTTTATGCCTGCTTTATTGACTATGAGAAGGCCTTCGACCGAGTCAATCATGAACTGTTAATCAAATGTTTACAAGATATTGGTGTCAATGGCAAAGACATTAAACTAATTGTGAACTTATACTGGACACAACGTGCATTTATAAAAATGGAGCAGGGCCTATCGGATGAAGTTATGATTAAACGAGGAGTTCGACAGGGGTGTGTATTGTCACCATGTCTATTTAACCTGTACACAGAGATGATTTTCAGACACATTGAAGATTGCAAGGGAGTGACAATAGGTGGCATGAACATCAACAATCTTAGATATGCCGATGACAGTGTAATACTAGCAGACAGTGAGAAAAACCTACAAGATATAGTGAATAGAATCAATAAAGCTGGAATACTATTCAACATGAAGATGAATGCCAGGAAGACCAAAACAATGGTTATAAGTAAAAAGACAGATAAATCAAATGTCAATATAACCATAGATGGCACAAACATAGAACAAGTATCCGAATTCATATATCTCGGACAAAAGATTACAAATGATGGGAGATGTGAGGAAGAAATTAAAAGAAGGATAACAATAGCCCGAACAACATTCTCCAAAATGAATAGAGTGTTAACATCAAGTAAGATATTAATACAAACAAGGAAGCGTATTCTTCAGTGTTATGTGTGGTCTACTCTAATGTATGGGGCAGAGACATGGACAATCTCTAAGAAAATGTACAAACGTTTAGCAGCATTTGAGATGTGGACTTATCGAAGGATGATGAAAATATCATGGACAAAGAAGATCACCAACAAAGAAGTTCTCAGAAAAATTAAAAATAAGAAAAGCTTGTTTGCCACTATACAGACAAAGAAACTTATTTATTTTGGCCACATCATTCGTCAGAGTTCAATATACCGTACATTGTTGGAAGGGAAGGTGAATGGCAGCAGAGGGAGAGGGAGACTAAGAACATCATGGTTTACAAATATTTCACAGTGGACAGGCTTGAATTATTCACAGTCTATCAGAACAGCACAACATCGGGACAAGTGGAGAACCAACCCTCGACTAGAGGATGGAACTATTGATTGATTGATCTCCACTTCCGCTTAGCGTGACGTCAGTGCATACCCTATATTAATGCCAAGCGCCAAGCTCGGTAGCAACAAGTATCAATTTTATAAGTCATTGGTTTGACTCGACAGGGAACCAAACTCCCGATCTCCCGCACGGGAGGTCCGCGCTCTACCGATTCGGCCACCGCGTCTGGTCTCTGTTGCAGCCAACGCATGCACCCAACGCATGCAGCAGTGTTGACATTTAAAAAATCTTTCCCAGTTGCGTCCACCCCAAGTGTGACACCGCGCCTTCCCCTCTCAGGATATGAGCACGGTGCCGGTTCGCCCAGGTCATGGGCACTCTTAGGCGTTAGCAGCCTGCTTTACCCAACCCCTCCACACACACCACACCACCTCCCCACCTTAGCCCACCACTTGTTTGTTTGTTTTACAATCTAGCAACACCTAAGCTCATATCAGGACAGGTACCGACTTGTGACAGTGTGCACTCATGGCAACTTTTATATGCCCCACTTGGAGACCAGCCTGCCAGCACCATGACCTAATATCCCACTCAGTCACATTTTCCTCATCCTGACTATCCTATTAATGCCGAGTGCCAGGGTAGGCAGCGACAAGTATCAATTTTTATCAGTCATTGGTTTGACTCGGCTGGGATTCCACCTCCCGACCTTCCGCATGAGAAGCCTGCGCTCTACCGATTCGGACACCGCATCCGTGTGGTACACAGGTGACAATTGCGGGTAGCTTTGGCTGGTTTAAAAGGGAAACAGATATTAAACGTTGGCTCCTAAGGGCACACGGGAGCCACCCAAAGTAAGCGGGGTGAGTCAGCGTCGTATGTAAACAGGCTTTTCAATGTCCTGGAATTTTGCACTGAACCGTCATTCAAAGTCCCGGAAAGTCCTGGAATTTAATGTCAAAATGGCTATGAACCCTGATATATAAACATACATATATATACACATATGCACATATACACACATATATACATATACACGCATATATGCCCATTTACACACATATATGCACATATATATACACAAATATATGTGTATATATGGTACATATACATATATATGTATATATATATATACATATATATATATATATATATATATATATATATATATATATATATATATATATATACTTATATGTACATACACACATATGTATACTTATATGTACATATTTATATACATATATACCAGACGCAATGGCCGAATGAGTTGAGCGTCCGTCTCCCGTTTTGGTAAATCTTGGGATTTGAACCCATGTGTTCGAACCCTGGCCGAGTCAATAGAAGTGTGTGACCTTAACTTGGATTATCGGGTGAGAACCAGTGTTCCAAACGGAAAGGAAAGCTTGTTTTATTTAATGACCCCTCTAGAGCACACTGATTTTCATTATCATCAGCTATTGGACGTCAGGCATGTGATCATTCTGACATTTCTTTGGGAGGAAACCCGCTGCCGCCACGCCACATAGGCTACTCTTTCCAATAAGCAGCAGGGGGTCTTTTATATGCACTTTCCCACAGACAGGACAGGATATACCACATCCTTTGATGAACCAGTTGTAGACCACTGGTTGGAACGGAAAATAACCCAAACTGCAAATGGGTCTACTGACCAGGATCGATTGGATGACCGACACCTTCAAAGATGGACACTCTACTGCCTGAGCTATGTCCTGTTCCCCTTATCCAGTGTTCCTAATGTGATGTTGACCGTACACAATACACTGAACAGTTATCAAAACGCGCCCCAGACGCCGGTCTACGTGAGGCGCGCGCGGGGTGAAAACGATCCTAAGACCCCCCCCCCCCCACACACACCCACATACACACCCACCCACACCACCACAACACACACACCACCACAACACACACACCACCACACCACAACTCACACACCCACCCACACACCCAGCCCATATTCAGCTGTAAATTATTCCATGTAGCTACGTAGGGCGAATATAGTCGACACCATAGCTATGTCCTCCCGCACTGAGTGAATATAGTATATAGTACTGTAAATGTTGACCACATCCTGGGAATATCCCCACATCGTAGGAGAATCAGAGGAAAGATGGATGAATAGCTAGAAGTTGGGTGCTTGGGTATTTATTTTTTTCATGGGAAATAAGGTTTGTAGGGGTTATTTTCTAAATGTATTATCATTATTTTTTACTTAAATCTTTTTTATTATTGTTATTTAAAATTAATATTATTGTTATTTAATAAAAATTGTTGTTATTATCATTATTATTAATATCATTATTATTAGTATTATTATTAGTATTATTATCATCATCATCATCATCATCATCATCATCATTATTATTCAGCAGCATCATTGATAGTGAGTGATCCAACATTTAGCAATATGTGCAAACAAGTGTTTTTGGTTTTGGTAAATTTACCTTCATTTCCCCCCGATGAAGTATTGAGAGATGTGCAATATAAATAAATGACAAGCATAATCAGGATGTGTAGTGTTTATGTCCTGAACTAATTGCACAATCCGATGGTTTTCACTTCATATTGTACATTTCTACTTACGTGTATTAGGTTGATAGCAATTAGATGTTTGTTTGGTTTGTTCCTAGTTTTTTTATTTATTTATATAAAAAGCTTCAACATTCTCATGTATGATTATTGTTATAATTATAATAATAATAATAATTATTATTATTATCATCATCTTTATCTTTAGTTTGGGGGCGGGTGGTCTTTTCGGGGGGGGGGGGGGGGGGGGGGGGCAGAGGCGAAGTTTGTAATGTATAGTAAAAGTGCGAATACATACTTGGATCAATCAAGTAGTGTTTTAGATTGTGGTGGATGGGGACGATGGTGCTGCTGATGATTGTTATTTGATATTCTTTTTCTGTAGGTTAAGCTAAATAATTTGGTACTAAGAAAGGTGCGTTGTATATCCAATCTTTACACATTCTCTTTGGGGACCGGATGCGGTGGTGGGAGCGGGAGAGGGATGTAGCCCAGGTGGTACAGTGTCCACCTGTGAAGGTGTCAGTCATCCTATCGATCCTGCTCAGTGGACCCGTTTGCAGTTTGGCCTATTTTCTGGTCCAACCAGTGGTCCACAACTGGTTCATTAAAGGCTGTGGTATGTGCTGTCCTGTTTGTGGGAAAGTGCATATAAAAGATCCCTTGCTGCTTATTGGAAAGAGTAGCCTATGTGGCGGCACAGGGTTTCCTCCAAAGACATATGTCAGAGTTACTATATGTTTGACGTCCAATAGCCAATGATAAAAATGAAAGCGCTTTAGAGGGGTCGTTAAATGAAACAAGCTTTCTTTTTTTCGGACGTGGTGGCCGATTGGTAGAATGCTGGATTCTTGTGTGGAAGGTCGAATCCCAGCCGAGTCAATCCAATGAGTTACAAAATTGATAGTTGTCGCTACCTAGCCTGGCACTCGGCACTAGAGTCAACGTGGCTACACACTAGACAATGTACCAGGTATGGGAGTGGGGGCTCTAGTCGAGATATGGGTAAGTCACTAACAGGATCAACTCTAAATACAACTCATACATGGGCTTTCAAAGTACTTATCGTATTTTTGCGGGTTAACACCCTTGGCCAATATTTTTTAAACGCCCACCTCGTAAATGCCCACCCCGCACTTCAGTGATTTGGTCATTTAAACACCCAGGGCGTTAACCCTTGAGAATACAGTACATACTTTGCAAGCTTAGTTAATACTTGGAGGGTGGTATTCATCAGGCCTCTCTATGAACCAGGAGTCAGTAACTAGGTCATTGAGGGCAATACCAAGCTAGCAGTGGCATGCCTTACTGACACTTAGTGACAGTGCACCTGTGCTGTCGACGTTACCATAGTTACCAGTGGTGTCCTTAGCTTAGTCTTGTTCGATCCAGACGGCACGCACCTCCACTAATAGCAACTATCGCCAACATAATTAGCATTTCCGGTACTCCCAATAAAACCAACGCCTTAACCGCACTGCTGCTGCACCAGTCTCCCACCTCACACCACCACTCCCCACCTTTAGCATCTGTGTCTGCTCACATAACGCCTTGATGGTCTCTTTTAAAAAAAAATTTAAGAGCAATATCCACTAAATCCTCCTCCTCCTCCTCCCCTCCTCCTCCTCCTCCTCCTCCTCCTCTCCTCCTCCTCCTCCTCCTCCGCCTCCTCCTCCTCCTCTCCCTCCTCCTCCCCTCCTCCTCCTCCTCCTCCTCCTCCTCCTCCTCCTCCTCCTCCTCCCCCTCCTCCTCCTCCTCCTCCTCCACCTCCTCCTCCTCCTCCTCCTCCTCCCCTCCTCCCTCCTCCTCCTCCTCCTCCTCCTCCTCCTCCTCCTCCTCCTCCGCCTCCTCCCCTCCTCCTCCTCCTCCTCCTCCCCTCCTCCTCCCCCCTCCTTTTTCTCCTTCCCCTCCCCTCTCTTCATCCCATCTTTCTCTTCCTCTGCCTCCTCTCTTCCTCCTCCTCTCCTCCTCCTCCTTCCTTCTTCTCCTCTCCCTCTCATCGCCTCCCCTCCTCCCATCCCCTCTCCTCCTTCCGACCCCCTCCTCTCCGCACCGCTCCTCCCTCTCTGTACCTCCCCCCTCGCCCCTCCTTTCCCCTTCTCCTTCTCGACATGTACACCAATATTAATTTGGCATACTTTCACTTCAATTATCTAAAAAATTGACTCTTTAAAACATAAGTTACTTCAAGTTCAAACTAAAATAAAGTAGATTATGTTCATCAACCGCGTCTATTTATCTCTTTTTTAAATTAGCAGAAATTGAAAACCACCATATTATGCAACTTTAATTATTTGAATATAGATTAGCAATTATGTAGTTCTAACAAGTAGCGGAACTAACAGGATATTCAATTCCAACATAAATCTTTCAATGTTTTTATATATCACAAGTTTGAATCTTACATTTTTATGTCTTTGCTATACCTGTGCAATGTTGGCTAGACATTTGTGCTGCTGAGGATTTATGAGAAGGAGGAGGAGGCGGTGGAGG